>OY986437.1:169283934-169286434 GCA_963920525.1 Dichetophora obliterata | reverse complement strand
ATGGATCGGCAACACATTTTTCAACACACAAAACATTCACCCACATTGACCTTACAATGTGCTCAGCTCAATTAGCACCTAAAGTCTCATGGAAAGTGATTGATGATTTATATGGCAGCGATCATTTTCCCATTACTGTTGAGTATACGTCAAATCTTCAGTTTGACAAAGTCAAGCCCCAACCCAAATTTAAAACAGATCAAGCTAACTGGCTCCTATTTCAAAAAACTTTTCTCGATAATCTCTCAGATCCTACGAATAACATTAATTCCGAAGCTGCTAAGCTACACAAAGTCATTCGATCCGCTGCAAATGCATCAATACCACAAACTAAACATTTTTTTGTCAAAGCAACAGTCCCATGGTGGAATAGAAGTTTGAGTTTGTTGAGAAATGAAAAACAACTTCTCTGGCAAAATTTTAAACGCATAAGAACCGACTCTAACCTTATTGCTTACAAAAAAGCGAATGCTGTTTTCAGAAAAGAATCCAAAATAGCCAAGTCTAAAAAACTTCAACAATTGACTGAAAAAATAAATCCTTACTCTAACACAAAAAAAGTTTGGTCGGATATTAAAACTTTGGTAGGGAATAAAACTTGTAGCGCCATCAAAATTTTGAATTCAGGAACAAACACTTTAACATCTTCCATTGACATTGCTAATTGCTTTGGTTCTTACTGGTCGAAATTATCTGAAAATAGCAATTTTCACCCAAATTTTCTAACTCAAAAACAAATTGTTTTAAACTCTTTATATAACCCCAGGAGTATTTCTTTAGCAGGAAGAAAAATAGAAGAAAATATAACTCGCATTGAGCTCGAAAAGGCCTTAAGTACAGCGAAAGGCAAGAGTCCTGGTTTCGACCGAATATCGTACCCCATGCTTAAAAATTTACCAGATATCGGCAAAGAAAGGGTTTTAAACTTATTTAACTCTGTGTTTGAAGAAGGTATTTATCCACAGAGCTGGCGAACAGCAACAATAGTGCCAATACCCAAACCCAACAAGCCAATTCAGGAACCGAGTAGCTATCGTCCGATATCTCTGTTACCATGCACAGGAAAATTATTAGAAAAAATAGTAGCGCAAAGGTTGATGTGGTTTGTGACTAAAAACAACCTCATAAACTCGAATCAGGTCGCTTTTAGAAAAAAACAAAGCGCTACTGATATTCTTTTGCATCTGAACTATTATGTGTCTAACGCCCTTTCAAATAAAAACCATGTTACCATTCTTGCAACAGATTTTGAAAGAGCGTTTGATCGCATAGGTGCACATGTTGTGTTACAACAACTCGAGATCTGGAAGGTTGGTCCGAAAATCTTGAGCTTCGTCAAGTCTTTCTTGACCGGTCGCAAATTTCGAGTGCGAATTAATTCGAGTCATTCGGAAATTTACCCACTAGTAAATGGAATCCCTCAAGGGTCTCCTCTTTCCGTTGCGCTGTTTATTATAGCATTTGACCAGCTTAGTAAAATTCTTGGCACAAACAAAAATCTCGATCACTCAATTTACGCCGATGACGCTATTGTTTTTTCTAAACACAAATGCAATAATAGAGTTAAAATAATGTTCACTGAACTGTTAGAAAACATAAAAGCTTGGAGCAGTGTCTCTGGAGCTAGTCTTTCAATAGAAAAATGTAAAATTTTGCACATTTGTAGAAAAAAGAATTGCTCAAATTTTAGTTTAACCTATAATAATACAGTTATTGAACCTGTACAGTATCTTAAGATCCTAGGAGTAACTTTTGATGAAGGATTTACTTTTCAGAAACATTGTTTAGAATTAAGAAAAAGCCTAGCTGCCCGGGTTAACATTATCAAATATTTAACATCAAAAAATTTTCATATACACACATCCTCTTTAATTAATATTACAAGATCTCTTGTTCTTTCTAAAATTGATTACGCGCTCCCTATATTTGGTTGGTGTGCTAAAAGTAATTTAAAGATGTTGTTGCCACCTTATCATGCAGCTGCTCGCAGAAGTTTAGGAGCTTTTCCTACCAGCAAAACGAAGAACATGCTTATTGAAGCTGGCCTACCAACAATTGAAGACCGAGTTACAGCTTTAACGGGCAAGCTCATTCCAAAACTTGCCAACTCAAATAACCCAATCCTTATTGATGATGTAAAGAAAGCTCAAAACCAGAAAAAAACCCCTAAATTAAAATCAGTAATCCACCGTTGCATTGATTTCGCTAAGGAAATACAGCTAGACTTTCATCCTCATAAATCACGGATATGCAGTGAACCCCCTTGGTGCTTAGAGGAGTCATCCCTGTTATTAAGTATCCATGCACTCCCAAAGAGTACAACAAGTGCAGATACATATCGTCAATCCTTCTATGAACTTAAGAACTCGCTTACTAACTGGAACTTTATTTACACGGATGGATCCAAAACCACCAACACAACCACTTTTGCAGTAGTGCACCAAAATGGTCAACTCATCACTTCTGGCTCAATTGGCCTTCACTGCTCAGTCTTCACCGC
>OY986437.1:169266434-169278934 GCA_963920525.1 Dichetophora obliterata | reverse complement strand
AAAAAAGCTAGCCAGTGGGAATGCTATTGATAAAAAAGCACTATTCATTAAGGGTCTGCCTTTAAGAACAAGTGTATCCTGGGTCTGCAAGCTATTCAAGAATAAGTACGACATTGTGATTCCAAATGATGACTGCGAGAAAACTTACATAAACCGCAAAAAAAAATGCAGAAATTTCAAAATTAACATTTCAACAAAATTTGCCTGGCTATTTTCTCACACATCCAGTCTAGATGGCGGCAAGGCTGAAGTTTCAATATGGAGTGATAAACCTAGGACGCTGCTTAAAACCTCTAACACTAAGTCTAACTCTGGTTCTATTTCTTATAATACTAATTTTAATTCTAGATTTAACTCTAAGTCTAATTCTCATATGCATACTGCTAGAAATAAGGCTAATAATTCTAACTCTAACTTGTATTATAAGTCGCATTGTATTAAAACTCCACATAAACAAAATCCTACCTCGTCTGATCCAAACTACACACCCTCGGATAGAAATTTACCCAATTCACATTCTAAATCTGATCCCAATTGGAAACTTAAAACTAATATCTTTCCAATCTTCACTCCGCAGCTCATTCAAAGCATAAAAACAAAATCTTCTAACTCGAATCAAGCGAATCCCACACTTCAGCACTCTCACCCAAAACGGGTCTCATTTAATCTTAATCCTAATTCACACCAGGTCACACCAGCAAACAAAAATGAGAGTAATATGCTCCAGACACTATATCCTAACTTTGTACATTCACATACTTTAAACCCATCTCCTTCTGTTCCAATCACAAGTGGAGCCCCTAATCAACCTGGTAGTTTCACTTCTTTCATCGACCCTCTTCAACCACCAAAGGTGAAACTAACTTCGAACTCTTGTGTTGACACCGAGAGCAGATATGCTCTATCTCGTCTTAGAGAGAACAGTGTCTACAACAATGTGCGCCTCTACCTGGCTTACATGTATAAAGCACCTGTCTCTACTTGTATAGAAGGCAAAACTAAGACAAACCTCAAAGTCTTGATTCAGCAAGAAGGCTTACCTACCGATGTCAATGAATTACGCCATTTGTTCACCAGTTTCCACGTGCAACTTGGCTTGACAAGTCAACAAGTCAAAGAAGACCTTGACACATATGGTGCTCATGTAAGGTCAAAACATATCTCTTATCTTCAAAAGACCCGTAAAGAGCAACAACAATATTATTCCTAACCAGCGTAGTGAACATAATCAAAACCCTAATCGCAGCCCAATTAGTGATTCCCCGTCAACGACTGCTCTTCGCATATTTTACAATTGTGGCGGTATGCGAGGAAAACTTAATAAACTCTTTGTTGACGCGAAATCTTGCCTCTTCCAAGTACTAGTTTTCACCGAAACATGGTTAAACGATACTTTCAGAAACGAAGAAATTCTTGACTGCAATTGGACAGTTTATCGAAATGATCGGGACTTTGGCCACACAGGTCTCTCCCGTGGAGGTGGTGTTATGATTGCAACTCATAACTCTTTAGAAAGCGAGCTTGTTGCAACAACCTCTCACACACTCTTTGAACACCGTATCATCAAAGTTCGCTCAGGGACCAATATTTTTATTTACATTGTTGTCTTCTACATTCCCCCCTGTTCTATCGAAACAACATACACCGATTTATGTGAAACAGTCCAATCGTTAACCGCAACCTTAAATGAGGAAGATAGTGTTATAATTTTTGGAGACTTCAATCGTCCAAATATCTCATTTATCGTCGATGAAAATGACAATTATCTTCTTCCGGTTAACCTTTCAAGCTCGATAGACTTTAATTTACTTAGTACCTTTTATAGCAATGACCTACAACAAGTTAATCCAACCCCAAATCGGAACGGCAACTGGTTGGATTTAGTCTTTTCTAATTCGTATGATGAAATAAAGATTACTGCAACTACTCAGGCTGAACACTTATTTTCTGATACACTCCACCACACTGCTTTAACTGTAGAATTTCCTAGTAACAACATGTCTTTTACCACCTCATTTAATAACACAATTGTGTTCGACTTTCTTAATGCCGATTATGACAGTATAAAAATTGATTTGAATGCCTATAACTGGAACGATCTATTAAATTTGGAAATAGACAGTGCTATTTCACTTTTCTACCAACGCCTTTTCACAAGTATTGAAAAATTTGTGCCTAAGATAAAGAAAAAAAATAAACTTTCAGAACCATGGCTTGATCAAAGTCTCAGACATATAAGAAACCAACGAAACAAGCTATACAAATTCATTAAGAAAGGCGTAAATGTAAGCGATGAAATGAGCAAAATGATGAACGATCAAAATGAGATACGAAGAGCTCTACAATGAGTTCTCTATAAAATCAAATGATGCTTATAGAACTTATACCAACCTTATTGGAGAAAAAATTCTTAGAGATCCTAAAAATTTTTTTGATTTCGTTAATGTCAAACGTAAATCAGCTGGATACCCCTCATCTATGTTTAAAGGCAATACAATTTCTTCCAACCTCCAAGAGATCTGTAATCTTTTTGCAAATCACTTTAGAGAAGTTTTCTGTGCTCCCACAACCCAGACTCTCTATTCCTCCCCCTCTCCTAATGCGACAGACATTATAAACAATATCAGTCTGACGCTGGATGAAATTGTTAATGCTATCATGGAACTTGATTCAAACAAAGGACCTGGACCAGAACTCATACCACCAATTTTGTTAGTTCAATGTATAAACAATCTCGCCATTCCCTTATTTATACTTTTCAACAAATCCTTATCCTTAGGTGTTTTTCCATCCTACTGGAAAATCTCCCATTTGACACCTATATATAAAAATGGCGATAAAAGGTCTGTTGAAAATTACAGAGGCATTGCCATCTTGTCAGCTATACCAAAATTATTTGAAAAGATAATATGTGATAAGCTGACGAGTCTCATTAATCCCCGCTTAAACGAGCAGCAACATGGGTTTCGGAAAGGCCGATCGACCACCACTAACCTAATGGTCATGGTCTCCGATGTGTTAAATCAAATGGAAAAAGGATGCCAAGTAGATGCAGTTTACACAGACTTCAGTAAAGCATTTGACCGTGTCGACCATAATATCTTAATTTTGAAGTTAGGTAAATTTGGCATTTCCGGTTTATTACTCAATTGCATCAAATCCTATCTCTGCGAACGATCCCAGATTGTTAAATTTCAAGGCATTTTTTCAAATGATATACCGGTCACCTCTGGTGTACCACAAGGTAGTCATCTTGGCCCAATACTTTTCAACATTTTCATTTCAGATTTATCTATTACTCTTTGTGACATTCCCCATCTTATGTACGCAGATGACCTTAAAATATATAAGATCATTAAATCAGAAGTTGATGTAACTTTCCTACAATCGAAACTGCTGTCCCTTGAGCAATGGTGTAATCAAAACAAACTTCACTTAAATGTTAAGAAATGTTGTGTGATAAGTTTTTCCCGTAAGAACTTGATACCAGAATGCAGTTACCTCCTTAATAATATTGTTCTGAGCAGAACCAACCATATTGTAGACCTTGGAGTTGTCCTAGATAATAAGCTGAGATTTAATATACATTTTGATAAAGTCTTATCGAGGGCAAATAAACAGCTAGGATTTATATAAAGACGTGCTAAAGAATTCCAAAATGTGTGGGTAACCAAAACGTTATACTGTACCTTAGTGCGACCACTTCTTGAATATGCTTGCATCATTTGGAATCCAGCCTTTGAATCTCATAGCGACAAAATTGAATCCATTCAAAAACAATTCCTGCTTTTTGCGTTAAGAGATATCTTTGACCCCCGTGACTATAACAACTTGCCACCGTATGAACAAAGACTCAAGCTCCTCTCTCTGATGCCTCTATCATCAAGAAGAATTTTACTAAGTTCATGTTTCACATTTGATGTTATTAACGGAGCTATTGATAGCGAATATATCTCCAGCAAAATTACACTAAATGACCCAATTAGACGCACTAGGCATACGCGGCTCCTAAATGAATATATTCACCACACTATTTACGCAAATAATGAACCCATTAGTAGGTGCTGTAGAATTTTTAATAATATTAGCGAGCACTATTCACCATCCATACCAAAATCCACATTTAAGCGAACCCTCTCAAAGTCTCTCTTTGACTCGGAATAATTTGTCCTTTTCAAGCACTGCTCCCTACAGAGTTATGCTTCTTGGTCTAGTCCCCCTCCGTCATCCCCTAAAAGTAGTACTTAAGATATATTAGCGTAGTTTAAGTATTCTTTTGAAATTAATTTAAATAATATGTAAGTAAAAAAAAAAAAAAAGAAAGTAAAAACTGTAAATAGAATTAGTAAATTGCCTTGCTTGGTGAAATAAATAAATAAAAAATAAATAAATAAATAAAATGATAAAATATAATATAATATAATATAATATAATATAATATAATATAATATAATATAATATAATATAATATAATATAATATAATATAATATAATATAATATAATATAATATAATATAATATAATATAATATAATATAATATAATATATAATATAATATAATATAATATAATATAATATAATATAATATATATAATATAATATAATATAATATAATATAATATAATATAATATAATATAATATAATATAATATAATATAATATAATATAATATAATATAATATAATATAATATAATATAATATAATATAATATAATATAATATAATATAATATAATATAATATAATATAATATAATATAATATAATATAATATAATATAATATAATATAATATAATATAATATAATATAATATAATATAATATAATATAATATAATATAATATAATATAATATAATATAATATAATATAATATAATATAATATAATATAATATAATATAATATAATATAATATAATATAATATAATATAATATAATATAATATAATATAATATAATATAATATAATATAATATAATATAATATAATATAATATAATATAATATAATATAATATAATATAATATAATATAATATAATATAATATAATATAATATAATATAATATAATATAATATAATATAATATAATATAATATAATATAATATAATATAATATAATATAATATAATATAATATAATATAATATAATATAATATAATATAATATAATATAATATAATATAATATAATATAATATAATATAATATAATATAATATAATATAATATAATATAATATAATATAATATAATATAATATAATATAATATAATATAATATAATATAATATAATATAATATAATATAATATAATATAATATAATATAATATAATATAATATAATATAATATAATATAATATAATATAATATAATATAATATAATATAATATAATATAATATAATATAATATAATATAATATAATATAATATAATATAATATAATATAATATAATATAATATAATATAATATAATATAATATAATATAATATAATATAATATAATATAATATAATATAATATAATATATATAATATAATATAATATAATATAATATAATATAATATAATATAATATAATATAATATAATATAATATAATATAATATAATATAATATAATATAATATAATATAATATAATATAATATAATATAATATAATATAATATAATATAATATAATATAATATAATATAATATAATATAATATAATATAATATATATAATATAATATAATATAATATAATATAATATAATATAATATAATATAATATAATATAATATAATATAATATAATATAATATATATAATATAATATAATATAATATAATATAATATAATATAATATAATATAATATAATATAATATAATATAATATAATAATATAATATAATATAATATAATATAATATAATATAATATAATATAATATAATATAATATAATATAATATAATATAATATAATATAATATAATATAATATAATATAATATAATATAATATAATATAATATAATATAATATAATATAATATAATATAATATAATATAATATAATATAATATAATATAATATAATATAATATAATATAATATAATATAATATAATATAATATAATATAATATATATAATATAATATAATATAATATAATATAATATAATATAATATAATATAATATAATATAATATAATATAATATAATATAATATAATATAATATAATATAATATAATATAATATAATATAATATAATATAATATAATATAATATAATATAATATAATATAATATAATATAATATAATATAATATAATATAATATAATATAATATAATATAATATAATATAATATAATATAATATATATAATATAATATAATATAATATAATATAATATAATATAATATAATATAATATAATATAATATAATATAATATAATATAATATAATATAATATAATATAATATAATATAATATAATATAATATAATATAATATAATATAATATAATATAATATAATATAATATAATATAATATAATATAATATAATATAATATAATATAATATAATATAATATAATATAATATAATATAATATAATATAATATAATCTATATATATAAAAATGGTGTAAAAAATGTATAGTAAAACATCAATTGAGAATGGCTGGGCCGATTTGTCTAAAATTTTTTTTCAGTTGTTTATAATTGCCAGGAGAAGGTTTTTACGAAGGAAAATTTTGGAAAAACCCTCCGGGAAAGTCCGATAGGTGGCGTTGGGGTGGACTTATATCGAAAATTTGAATTTATGGACCAATTTAACTGAAATTCAGAATGTATGTTTGTTTAATCATAAGAAAATAATTTGTGTATAAATGGACCCGATAGGTGGCGCTGGGGTGGACTTATATCGAAAATTTGAAATTATGGACCAATTTAACTGAAATTCAGAATGTATGTTTGTTTAATCATAAGAAAATAATTTGTGTATAAATGGACACGGTAGGTGGCGCTGGGGTGGACTTATTTCGAAAATTCAATGGCGTGAAAAGTGATTTTGGTATTGCCACAATTTTGAAATGCAATCCTGGTACGATTCGAAAATTCAATGGCGTGAAAAGTGATTTTGGTATTGCCACAATTTTGAAATGCAATCCTGGTACGAGGGGGGTAGCGAAGCACACCGGGTTCAGCTAGTATAATATAATATAATATAATATAATATAATATAATATAATATAATATAATATAATATAATATAATATAATATAATATAATATAATATAATATAATATAATATAATATAATATAATATAATATAATATAATATAATATAATATAATATAATATAATATAATATAATATAATATAATATAATATAATATAATATAATATAATATAATATAATATAATATAATATAATATAATATAATATAATATAATATAATATAATATAATATAATATAATATAATATAATATAATATAATATAATATAATATAATATAATATAATATAATATAATATAATATAATATAATATAATATAATATAATATAATATAATATAATATAATATAATATAATATAATATAATATAATATAATATAATATAATATAATATAATATAATATAATATAATATAATATAATATAATATAATATAATATAATATAATATAATATAATATAATATAATATAATATAATATAATATAATATAATATAATATAATATAATATAATATAATATAATATAATATAATATAATATAATATAATATAATATAATATAATATAATATAATATAATATAATATAATATAATATAATATAATATAATATAATATAATATAATATAATATAATATAATATAATATAATATAATATAATATAATATAATATAATATAATATAATATAATATAATATAATATAATATAATATAATATAATATAATATAATATAATATAATATAATATAATATAATATAATATAATATAATATAATATAATATAATATAATATAATATAATATAATATAATATAATATAATATAATATAATATAATATAATATAATATAATATAATATAATATAATATAATATAATATAATATAATATAATATAATATAATATAATATAATATAATATAATATAATATAATATAATATAATATAATATAATATAATATAATATAATATAATATAATATAATATAATATAATATAATATAATATAATATAATATAATATAATATAATATAATATAATATAATATAATATAATATAATATAATATAATATAATATAATATAATATAATATAATATAATATAATATAATATAATATAATATAATATAATATAATATAATATAATATAATATAATATAATATAATATAATATAATATAATATAATATAATATAATATAATATAATATAATATAATATAATATAATATAATATAATATAATATAATATAATATAATATAATATAATATAATATAATATAATATAATATAATATAATATAATATAATATAATATAATATAATATAATATAATATAATATAATATAATATAATATAATATAATATAATATAATATAATATAATATAATATAATATAATATAATATAATATAATATAATATAATATAATATAATATAATATAATATAATATAATATAATATAATATAATATAATATAATATAATATAATATAATATAATATAATATAATATAATATAATATAATATAATATAATATAATATAATATAATATAATATAATATAATATAATATAATATAATATAATATAATATAATATAATATAATATAATATAATATAATATAATATAATATAATATAATATAATATAATATAATATAATATAATATAATATAATATAATATAATATAATATAATATAATATAATATAATATAATATAATATAATATAATATAATATAATATAATATAATATAATATAATATAATATAATATAATATAATATAATATAATATAATATAATATAATATAATATAATATAATATAATATAATATAATATAATATAATATAATATAATATAATATAATATAATATAATATAATATAATATAATATAATATAATATAATATAATATAATATAATATAATATAATATAATATAATATAATATAATATAATATAATATAATATAATATAATATAATATAATATAATATAATATAATATAATATAATATAATATAATATAATATAATATAATATAATATATATAAAAATGGTGTAAAAAATGTATAGTAAAACATCAATTGAGAATGGCTGGGCCGATTTGTCTAAAATTTTTTTTCAGTTGTTTATAATTGCCAGGAGAAGGTTTTTACGAAGGAAAATTTTGGAAAAACCCTCCGGGAAAGTCCGATAGGTGGCGTTGGGGTGGACTTATATCGAAAATTTGAATTTATGGACCAATTTAACTGAAATTCAGAATGTATGTTTGTTTAATCATAAGAAAATAATTTGTGTATAAATGGACCCGATAGGTGGCGCTGGGGTGGACTTATATCGAAAATTTGAATTTATGGACCAATTTAACTGAAATTCAGAATGTATGTTTGTTTAATCATAAGAAAATAATTTGTGTATAAATGGACACGGTAGGTGGCGCTGGGGTGGACTTATTTCGAAAATTCAATGGCGTGAAAAGTGATTTTGGTATTGCCACAATTTTGAAATGCAATCCTGGTACGATTCGAAAATTCAATGGCGTGAAAAGTGATTTTGGTATTGCCACAATTTTGAAATGCAATCCTGGTACGAGGGGGGTAGCGAAGCACACCGGGTTCAGCTAGTATAATATAATATAATATAATATAATATAATATAATATAATATAATATAATATAATATAATATAATATAATATAATATAATATAATATAATATAATATAATATAATATAATATAATATAATATAATATAATATAATATAATATAATATAATATAATATAATATAATATAATATAATATAATATAATATAATATAATATAATATAATATAATATAATATAATATAATATAATATAATATAATATAATATAATATAATATAATATAATATAATATAATATAATATAATATAATATAATATAATATAATATAATATAATATAATATAATATAATATAATATAATATAATATAATATAATATAATATAATATAATATAATATAATATAATATAATATAATATAATATAATATAATATAATATAATATAATATAATATAATATAATATAATATAATATAATATAATATAATATAATATAATATAATATAATATAATATAATATAATATAATATAATATAATATAATATAATATAATATAATATAATATAATATAATATAATATAATATAATATAATATAATATAATATAATATAATATAATATAATATAATATAATATAATATAATATAATATAATATAATATAATATAATATAATATAATATAATATAATATAATATAATATAATATAATATAATATAATATAATATAATATAATATAATATAATATAATATAATATAATATAATATAATATAATATAATATAATATAATATAATATAATATAATATAATATAATATAATATAATATAATATAATATAATATAATATAATATAATATAATATAATATAATATAATATAATATAATATAATATAATATAATATAATATAATATAATATAATATAATATAATATAATATAATATAATATAATATAATATAATATAATATAATATAATATAATATAATATAATATAATATAATATAATATAATATAATATAATATAATATAATATAATATAATATAATATAATATAATATAATATAATATAATATAATATAATATAATATAATATAATATAATATAATATAATATAATATAATATAATATAATATAATATAATATAATATAATATAATATAATATAATATAATATAATATAATATAATATAATATAATATAATATAATATAATATAATATAATATAATATAATATAATATAATATAATATAATATAATATAATATAATATAATATAATATAATATAATATAATATAATATAATATAATATAATATAATATAATATAATATAATATAATATAATATAATATAATATAATATAATATAATATAATATAATATAATATAATATAATATAATATAATATAATATAATATAATATAATATAATATAATATAATATAATATAATATAATATAATATAATATAATATAATATAATATAATATAATATAATATAATATAATATAATATAATATAATATAATATAATATAATATAATATAATATAATATAATATAATATAATATAATATAATATAATATAATATAATATAATATAATATAATATAATATAATATAATATAATATAATATAATATAATATAATATAATATAATATAATATAATATAATATAATATAATATAATATAATATAATATAATATAATATAATATAATATAATATAATATAATATAATATAATATAATATAATATAATATAATATAATATAATATAATATAATATAATATAATATAATATAATATAATATAATATAATATAATATAATATAATATAATATAATATAATATAATATAATATAATATAATATAATATAATATAATATAATATAATATAATATAATATAATATAATATAATATAATATAATATAATATAATATAATATAATATAATATAATATAATATAATATAATATAATATAATATAATATAATATAATATAATATAATATAATATAATATAATATAATATAATATAATATAATATAATATAATATAATATAATATAATATAATATAATATAATATAATATAATATAATATAATATAATATAATATAATATAATATAATATAATATAATATAATATAATATAATATAATATAATATAATATAATATAATATAATATAATATAATATAATATAATATAATATAATATAATATAATATAATATAATATAATATAATATAATATAATATAATATAATATAATATAATATAATATAATATAATATAATATAATATAATATAATATAATATAATATAATATAATATAATATAATATAATATAATATAATATAATATAATATAATATAATATAATATAATATAATATAATATAATATAATATAATATAATATAATATAATATAATATAATATAATATAATATAATATAATATAATATAATATAATATAATATAATATAATATAATATAATATAATATAATATAATATAATATAATATAATATAATATAATATAATATAATATAATATAATATAATATAATATAATATAATATAATATAATATAATATAATATAATATAATATAATATAATATAATATAATATAATATAATATAATATAATATAATATAATATAATATAATATAATATAATATAATATAATATAATATAATATAATATAATATAATATAATATAATATAA